>JAPCYS010000721.1:0-20026 GCA_028641055.1 Alopecurus myosuroides | reverse complement strand
CATGTCAAAGTGATATTTCGCTAGTCCTTAAGAGTGGGGCAAAACATAAATGCCACAACACCTTCAAAGTTCATGAGGAAGACTAGAACAAATAATTAGAGAACAAGAAATAACAGATCATGAATCAATTAATAATGTTTTTGGGACAAATGCACATAAGAATCACAATGGCAAAACTTCTCTCTCAACCGTGCATAAAGTTAGAAGATGGAGACTCAACATAAAAGTAAAATAAAGGCTCTTCATAGAGGGAAGCATGGATCACTCATGTGCTAGAGCTTTTATTTTATTAAACAGAGGTATAAAAACTTGACACTCCTCCCTACCATCTTCCACAAACCATGGCTAACCGAATCCTCGGGTGCCTACCAGCAATCACATACCATGGAGGAGTGTCTATATTTTAAGAGAGGTGTATGCTTATGTCAACGAATGGTAAACAGAAAATACAGTACGTCACAAGCCAACTAGACTTCACAAGAGCGGCTCCCGTAGAAGGACGCGTCTGGGCAGAAGGTTATCCCTTTTTTCTCTTGTTTACACAATTATGCTTTGACTGATAAATCAGGGAAAAAATGAAGAGAATTTGTGTTATTAATTTGGGACTAGGCACCCCGCTGCCAGCTCTTCTATAATTGGATAAGCGGATGAAGCCACTAGTCCAGGGTGTGAAAGTCCAATCAACAAGCGATATAAAGATTCTCTATTTACGTCCTCATGAGCTAAAACATGAGCACAAAACAAGAGTAGTTTTGAAAGTTTTAAAGGTAACACATGAGAGCAATTTGCTTTGGAGTTGCGGTTAAATACCACATGTAGGTAGGTATGGTGGCCACAATGGGAAAACTTTGGTTTTTGGGAGTTGGATGCACGATTAGAGCTCATACTATGTACAGGTGGAGGCTAGCAAAAGACTGGGAGCGACAAATCAAGAGAGCATAAGAGCTATAATCATGCATAGCGACATAAACATCATTAATCAAAGCATAAGTGGTACCACAAGTTCAAAAACTAAATGATCATGGAGGCTATTCGTGACTGGTTCATAGTCATAAACATGGTGTGAGCATGCGCCAAATAAACCAAATAAAACATTCAAAGGAGAACACCACAAATTTATGCGTCAATATGACAAGAACAACTCATGATTCTTTCAATGGAACATTAAACACTCTCAGATATTTTAGGCTAATCATGGTACTCAATAACCAAAAGGCTTTAAAAGTAAATTAACATCTAGCATGATATGAAAAACTCTAGCCACAGTCTATACAAGCTTCTACTTGCACCGTTAAAAATTCTACCTCAAGCAGCAGTTTCTTTTCCCAACAAGCACCATACAAAACATGCTTTAACAAAAACTCTCTAAATTCTAAAGCAAGCAAACATGAGAGGACTCACATAACTCTACTAAAACTAACAGCTCTGAATAAGAGATGCAATGAAAACAAGAGCTAAACATGAGTTTTTGCAGCAACTAAAAGAAAAACTAAGAATACTAGCATAGCAAGTATTCAAACGAAAAAGCGGAGCGTGTCTCTCTCCCCAAAAAAGAATTCTAGGATCCAAATATATTATTGCAGCAAGGAAAACAAAATAAAACAAAGGAAAACAAAAGAAAAACAAATAGATGCTCTAAGTAAACTTCATATGATGTGACCGAAAAAAAATATAGTTTCACGAGAATTGACTAGATAGATAGTTAATGAAGAAGGGATGCCTTGGGCATCCCCAAGCTTAGATGCTTGAGTCTTCTAAAAATATGCTTGGATGAACAACGGGGCATCCCCAAGCTTTGACCTTGCACTCTTCTTGATCACATGTATCACCTCTTCTCTTGACCCTTGAAAACTTCCTTCACACCACACTCAAATAGTAATTCACATTAGAGGGTTAGTGCAACAATTAAAAATCCTTTGGTTCTAAATAGCACAAGTGCTATTGATACTTCTAACATTAGCTACAGCCACTGATGTTTCATGAAGCAAACAAACCCACTTGACATCACAAAAGAGCAAATGCAAGAAAAATGGCAGAATCTGCGGCTGCACCACCAACAAATGGCCACCGATAGTCCCTCTCACGCGCCGGAGGCCACCGTCGACCCCGCGCCTACTATGGAGGTGTTGTCCACCTCTGCTACGACGGTTCCTCCGGGTGCTCCCACGACTGATACGTCCATTTTGCATCAATATTTTATATCATAATTTTCTATTATTCATCAATATATTTCATGTAATGATGCATCTCTTATGTTATGTTATCTTATTTTGCATGTTTTATAATTTTTGGAGAATAAACACCGGGACAAGAAATCTGATGGAAAAAGCACAGCCGAGATACCATATTTCAGAAGTTCAGAAGATGAAGGGGACATCCGGGGGTTCCTAAAAGTCCCGAGGAGGAACACAGACAGAAGGAGAGATAGAGGGGGGCCACCAGGGGCCCACACCTAGGGGTGGCGCGCCCCGTGGCCACACCCCTAGAGTGGGGCCACCAGGGGCCCACACCTAGGGGTGTGGCCACCCTGGCCCACCTACGGGGGTCATATTTGGCCCCCTGGTCCCGAGGGAACCCTAAGCCTCAGTCCATCCTCGAAGAATTATTCCGCCTCCGCCTCGAGGCGGAAAACACCCGAGAGAGAAAAGCTCTCTCGCAGGGAGAAATCTACCGGGGAAATTCCTCTCCGGAGAGGGGAAATCACCGCCATCGTCACCGTCATCGCTTAGGACATCATCAAGATTGTCATCATCATCGTCATCACCACCAGCACCATCACCCTCATCATCCACCTTCATCCCGCTGTAACAATTAGGGGCCTATATTGTTGTTTTGCATTAGATCTCTCTCCCGGTGTGGATTACTTGTTAGTAGTTCATGCTTGTGAGATTTATCGGTGTTTGCACTTTATGACCATATTGTTATCATCCATTATATCACCTCTGATTATGATCCATATGATGTGTTGTGAGTAGTTCATGTTGTTCTTGAGGACATGGGAGAAGTCAAGTTGTTAGTAATCAAGTAATGTTGAGTAATATTTAATTTTTGATATTTAAATTGTGGTGTTATTCTTCTAGTGGTGTCATGTGAATGTAGACTACATGATACTTCACCATTTATGGGCCTAGGAGAATGCATCGTGTATTTGGCTACTAATTGTGGGGTTGCCGGAGTGACAGAAACCTAAACCCCCGTTAGGAAACCATTACACGAGGGAGCGTAGGATCCCGGAGTTAAAAGTTGTGGTTAGATGTATTTCTTAATTACTTTCTTGTAGTTGCGGATGCTTGCAAGGGGTATAATCACAAGTATGTATTAGTCTTGGATGGGACGATACATTAGCATAGATTCACCCACACAACACTTATCAAAACACCGAACATTATTCAGCTGCATGGAACAAAAGCACTTGAAAAAAACCTCCCGTGTGTCCTCGAGAACGTTTATTAATCATAAGTAAACTAACTGGCTTGTACTTTGCTGAAGAAAGGATTGGGCCACTTGCTGCAATTATTACTACTGCATTTTATTTACTCGCACTTTATTTATCTGCAATATCAAAAACTCCTACAAATCTGTTTTCTAGTATTTACAGTTATCCTTTCATCGAAACTGCTTGTCAACACCTTCTGCTCCTCGTTGGGTTCAATACTCTTATTTACCGAAAGTACTACGATACACCCCCTATACTTGTGGGTCATCAACGACCACGCCGGAGATCCCCGTGAGCGCATCGGCGGGCGGAGATCTCGCCACCAGAGCTACGCCGCCTGATGCGTGTGAACACACGTTCGTTGGGAGACCCCAAGAGTAAGGTATGAAGATCTCAGCAGCAAGTTTGCCTCAGAAAGAAACCAAGGTTTAATCGACCAGTAGGAGGAAGGAGTAACTTCAGAAGGTTGAAGCAGCTGAGATGGCAGGGTGCACTACCGGTTCAGAAGCAACATGGAACCTACACAACACAATCAAATCACTTTGCCCCAACGAAGCAGTGAGGTTGTCAATCTCACCGGTTTTTCTGAACACAAAGAAGTTAAACGTATGGCGTGGAAAACAGTAGGAATAGTATAAGAGCAGTATGAAAGAAGTAGGTGTTTTATCAGTATGAGGAAAAAAAGGACCGGGGTCCACAGTTCACTAGTGGTGTCTCTCCGTGAAAGATAAATAACATGTGTGGTGAACAAACTACAGCTGGGCAATTGACAGAAATGAAGGCTGCACCGTAGTGCATATGCAATACATAAACATTACTATGTGATTCATGTGGGCATTACAACAAAATACATAGACCGTTATCCAATTGCATCTATGACTAATAATCCACCGTCCGAATATCATCCGAACAAACATTGGGTATTAAGTTGCAACCAACAAGTAATCGCAATAAGCAAAGTGTGTAATGTAAACAATAACATCGTACTTAGACAAAGCATTGTTGTTTTCTCCCTAATGGCAATTGTACATCCAACATCCGTCACATTTCTGTCACTCGAGCATAGATGAAAAGGAGGCATGAACCCACTATCGAGCATAAATACTCCCTCTTGGAGTTACTAGCATCTACTTGGCCAGAGCATCTACTAATAACGGAGAGCATGCAAGATCATAAATAACATATGCATGAAGATAACATGATAGATTGATAATCAGAAGACATAGCATTCAACATTCATCAGATCCTAGCAAACACAACATGTAGCATTACATAAAGATGATCTTGACCATGGTAGGCAGCTCACAAGATCTAAACATGAGGTACAAAGTGGAGAGAACAACCATCTAGCTACTGCCATGGACCCGTAGTCCAGGGATGAACTACTCACGCATCACTTCGGAGGAGGGCATGGTGGTGTAGACCCCCCGGTGATGATTTCCCCCTCCAGAAGGGTGCCGGGGAGAGCTCCAAACCCCTCCCGATCTTGGGTGACGGTGGCCTCGGGTGTTTCTCGGGTAAAAGTGGTCTCCTCCTACGGTTTATGTCTCGGGGATTAAATAGGCGAAAGGGCAGAGGCGGTGGAGGCCTGTGGGACCCACACCATCCCCCGGTGCGGCCAAAGGGGGGGCGTCGCCCTATGGTGTGGGCCCCCCTCCGGGTCTCTTCGGGACTCCGTGGAACCTTCGGGAATTCTAAGTATTCCGGGCTTTGAATTTTCCAATTCCAAGAATATTTCCAGAACAACTTTTCTGAAACTAAAAACAACAGAAAATAGGGAACTGGCTCTATGGCATCTTGTCAATAGGTTAGTATGGAAAATCGATAAAAATGACATAAAGTGTATAGCAAACTTGTGGGAAACAGTAAGAAAACAACATGGAACACCCGAAATTAAGGATACGTTTATGACGTATCACCGCCTCCCTCTAATACTCCTCCACCTCCTCCTTCCGTCCCCAAATTAGGAGATGGGGACACTTCCACCCACGCCGGAGAAGACGCGGGGACCGGAGCCGCTGTCGGAGGTGAAGAAGATGACGAAGCGAATTCTGGCAATTGGAGCCAGTGCCACACCACACTGGCCCTGATGAAGAGTTTGGAGAAGGACGGCTTTGCCGCCAAAGACAAATGGCGGGTGAAAAATGACAACATCGAGCCAATGTCGGATGACGTCTCGTCGTCGCCTCCCACGTCTTGAGAGGTATGGGGTTTCCGCCATCTGTCTTCTTCCTCCAGGTTCTCCAGCACTACGGGGTTGAACCCCATAACTTGCCTCCAAATTCTATTCTTTATATTGCCGGCTTCCAGGCTTTATTTGAAGAATACTTAGGCATAGAACCTAGGTTAGATTTCTTCCAATATTGCTTCAACATGAAGCGAAATACCTTAGACGGTGTCCTTCTGATCTCTGGGACCATATCATTCAACCTGCGCAGATACAGGGAGATATGGTTCCCAGATATAAAAACCCTCAGAATCCATCAAATTTTGTACGGCTTCCTTTTTCTATCATCCGGACGTCCTATATCCTGGAAAGGATATGGGTATTCCTCCTTTTGAAAATTCCTCCGCCACTCCCAAAGACAACTGGGCTCTAGATGCGGTCCAGGTTCTTCCTCCGGACCTTCTGCAGATCAAACGGCGGATAGCCAAATTGTTCGTCTCTTCCCCTCCACTCACTGGCATGGACACTGTCCTTCGCTGGCTCGAAAGAAGAATTCAACCTCTTTCCTTCCGCGGCGGACGCCTGCTCAGTGAGTATACGGGTTCGGAGGATGCTATGAGGGTGACCAAATCGGCTATGTCCGAGAAAGCTTTCAAGAAATGCGTCAACCACTTGGTGGCCACTCGTGATCAATACGAGGAAAGCGTGCCAATGTTCAACGCGGAGAACCCTCCTCCCAAGGTATGCATTATTTTTCAGCCTTTTGCGAAAGTTTTCGTACTTTTCTATTCAGGAATGTATACTAACAACTTATCCGTGTTTTGTCAGCTTGAGACTCCCACAGAGGATCAACTTGTCTCTGCGAAGAGGAGGCAGAATGAAAGCCTTCTTTGCAGCAGCCGGTGGACGGAAACGCAAGAAAATTCCTGCGTTCGCCGAGGTTATTGATTTTGACGGGGTTCCCGTCGCTACTTCTAGGTAATTCATTATTTTTGCATACTCACCTTTTTTCCTTGCGCAAGGTTTTTCTCTCTGAGTCTTATTCTCGACTTTTCTTCCTTTGCAGCATTTCTCCTGTCCTATTGAAGGGAAAAGGCCTGAAGAAGCCAAAAGTTACCACTCACGGGGCAGCGAAGCCTTCCCCTGCCGTCGCCCCGGAAACCCCGACGGCGGATGCTAGATGGGATCAATATGGTCCCCGGGAAGAATCTGACTTCCCCCTTCACAGCCAATCTGGCCGGCCTGATGCGCCCACTCTGGACGCGCCGAAAAGGGCAACAAACTTTGAAGAAGGAGGGCCTTCCCTTGTCCGGATCGACGAGGATATTCCACGAGCAAGAAGCTTGTTTTGACGAACATGGCGATATGCATTCATGGGCTAGAAGCCAATTTGTCCGAGCCACCATGATCCATCCTTGGCCACAAGGCGGACTAATTATCCGGAATAATTATGCTTTCTCGCCTCGGCAGGTCATCCAAGATGGAATCCATCACATAGGCATTTCTTTCTCCGAGTATAGCCGAGAGTTCAATAAGATGCTCTCAAGACTTCAAAGGATGAGCCAGGTAATACTACAGCCCCCAAGTATTAACACGGAAGTATACTTTTTCGTGTTAATGCTTTTTTATAGTTTCATCCTTTGGCGTTAACCATGTTTCTACCCTTTTCTTACAGCAAACTGTCGTGAACATAAAACTGGACGTTCTTGGCAAACTCAACGTGAAGAACAAGGAGGTGAAAGCCCTCCTTGCTATCACTAGTGAGAAAGAGTCGGAAATTGCCGAGCTTCAAAATCAGTTTAGGAGAATGTTGGTAAGTAGCTTATACATTCCTTGTCTTTGATTTTGATCTTGCTAATTTTTTTCCTTTAATTACTTTTGCGTTAAAGCTCTTGCCTTCTTTTCATTTCAGCGTTACTGGCTGAAGCTAGGCAAGCAGCTAGGGATGCTGGAAATGCTCACCAGCTCCGCAACGAGATCTTGGAGCTTCACAAAATTAATGTGAAGATGAAAAAAGATTTGGAGGAAATCCAGCTTGCACTGGGTTTGTCCGAATCTCGTCTTACGTCCCAGGCCGAGAAAGACAGGAAAACCATTCAAGACCTGGAGGCTGCTCTCCATCTCCGGCTTGAGGAAGTCACCGAGATTTATAACATCCTTGGTAAGTTTGGTACTTTTACCAATATTATCCTTCCTTTGAAATGCATAATTTTCATCTAAATGCTTATCTTATACCTGCTCTTCTGTTTTTTGCAGCATCCTTCCTCCTCCCGGATCGACCGCATCCCAGTCCTCGGGGCCTTCATCGATAAAATGAAGAAAGCTGGAATGCAACTTATTAATAAGTGCCTTCCGGATAAGGAGAACGAATACTCGGACTTGGAGAAGCTGCCTAATGCCATCGCTGAGGTTGTCGACCAACGCGAAAGCTGGATGAAGTCCGCCGCCCGCGGTGGAGTGCGCGTGGCCTTAGGGCTTATTAAGATGCACTACCGTACCGCGAAGTCCTGTCGCGTCGCCACTGGCATTCCTTAGGGATACTCTAAGGCGCAAAGGGAGGAGGTTTTTGAATCCACAAATGAGAATGCTTCCAAGATTTCCCGGATGGTCTCCGTGACCACTTTTTACCCAGAGGAAGAGATTCCAGCCACTCCGGAAAATTCGAGTGAAAGTGACGACGAAGATCGAATTTGTCGATGCCATCTGAATCCAGGTCTTGCAATGCTGGAAGCCGATAGAACGCATTACTTGATTTTACAATGTAATATCCATATGTAATGCATTCTATATTTTGTATGAACAATTTATGCTTTTGCAGTTATAAACATCTTTGCAATTTTAAATTTGTCTCCTTTTCTTTTAAGTTCTCCGGTTTGTACGCTTTAACTTTTCTCAGTGTTTGAGTGATTCCAAAAAGCATGAAATCTTCACTCCGAGCAACCGGGTTAAATAACCAATCAGTCTAAACTCGGAATCGTGAGTCATACTTTGGCACTTTACTTACTAATATAGTGACCCATCAGAACAAAGAATCAGATTATACTTAAGTAAATAAGAAGCTGAGAGTATGAACCCCAGACACGCAGGCACAATCTGGCGTTCAGTGGCCTTTTTAGGCGAATAGCATTCAGTTTTTTTAACTCCGAGCACACAGGCAAAATTTGGGTTAACATTGAAGAAAATTGAAAGATCATTGGGAAATAGATAAGACAGAACATGCTTTAACAGTAAAGACAGAAACATAATTTGCATGCTTTTCCGAAGAACTTTATTTCATGATCTCAATAATGTTTACATAGAATTGGACTAGGTATAGAAAGGACGTAACTGTTGGATTCTCTAGGGCCTGTTTGTCTCTCCTAGCTCTACATATATGCTTCTTTTCCTCTTGCGATTCGATCTTTTTGGGTCATCTTCAGTATCCCAAATATCTACAAGGTAATATGACCAATTTTTCATAGCTTTGCTAATGACGAACAGTCCTTCCCAGATCGGGGCTAACTTGTGCTTTCTTTCTTGCACCAACCTTAGCACTAAATAGCCTTCTTTGAAAGAGCGATGTTTGATTTTCCGGCTATGGTATCGCCACAAACCCGGGCGTTTCCTTTCTCCAACTCGTTTGCCAGCTTTAAATCTCCTGATATGGTGTTTACTCCACCTTTTGGCCCTGGCATATTAAGCTTGTTGTAGATGTATCACGACCTTTCCATAAATTTGGCGAAAGCCGGACGTCCGAGTATTGCGTGGTACACACTTTGGAACGACACCACCTCGAACAAGATCATCTCCTAGCGGAAGTGTTCCCTCTCTCTAAAGGTTACTTCTAGGGAAATTTCTCCTAGAGAATGTGCTTGCATGCCGGGAACAATGCCGTGAAAACGTACATTGTTGTGCTTGAGTTGGGTCTTAGAGAGATGCAATTGGTTCATAGTTCTTAGGTACATGATATTGATACTGGATCCTCCATCCATCAGCACCCTTTTGAGCCTAATGTTTTGAATAATAGGACTTACGACCAAGGCGTGTATGCCGGGTTCTGGGATATTACCAGGATGATCAGACTGATCCCAGGTAATTGGCGTATTTGAATACTGCAAGTACTTTGGGGTTGGAGGTAGAACCGCATTGATTTCTCGAAGGGTTCGTTTTGCCTGTTTTGCTGAAGGGGTTGCAAGGAAAGTTGGGTTGCATTCTCCTTCAACTCTCGGGAATTTAGGCTCGCCTTTCTGTTGCTGCTCCTGGATTTTATCATCAGTGTCAGACTCGCTTTTGTCTTTGTCAGCTTCCGGGTTTTTCTTGTTGAATTTCCTTTTGGAACTCTTTCCTTTATTCTCGGATCCTGCATTGCCTTTCCTGTGTTTATTAAGCCGGCACTGCCCATTTGTATGGGTGGGCTTTCCAAAATGCGAATGGTGGACAGAGGATTCCGACTTAATATTTTCCCACTCTTCCTAAGAGTAGGAGATAGGTTTCCTGCTTTCTGTGATTTTGCCCTTCCATCTGCTGCCATTATCCTTTCCAAAGGCTATGTTCACCTCTCTGGGTTTTGGCTGTGCTTCTGGAGTAGCCTTCTTTTCAGAACGAGACGTTTTTTTGGCTTGAACCAAAGCATCAATGTTTCCGCCTCTCGCCCTGATGTCGTCTTCAACCGTTGCATGCTCATTGGAGGTTGTGAGCATAGATTCGAGATCCTTGTGCTCTTTTGAACCAACCATGAATGGTACGAGACCGGGTTTTCGGCCGTTGATGAAAGCATGCATTGCTTGTACATCACTTACTTCAAAACAACTATTCTTCACTGTAGTCCATCTTGAGATAAAGTCGACGTACGACTCGTCTTCATATTGGACGCAACGGTTCAACTTGTTAATGCTCTTGGGGCGTTTGTACGTACCCCGGAAGTGTTGAGCGAAACTCTAGCCATATCCTCCCAGTTGTCTACTTTTCTTGACGGAAGTTCGTTAATCCAATCTCTGGTTCCATCCAGCAACATTAGGGGCAAAAACTTCATAGGTTCTAAATATGTCCCTTTGTTGATTTGGACGGTAGTATAGTAATTAGAGAGCCATGTATCCGGGTTTGTACTTCCGGTATAATTTTGATAACTTGGCCCGACTTTGGCAAAGCCAGACTGTACACTGGTTTTCCGGATCCTGCTAGTGAAGCACTTTGGTCCGAAGTACAAATCGTCTCTTTCCGTCTTATCGACGTCCGCGAATTATCTTCCATCTGAATGGACGGAAGGGATCTGCTCTATTTTGGTCCGTTGTTGCGTGAATGCGCTCTTCTGAGATCATCCTTATTTCTTCAAGCACCCCTTCCTTTGGAATAAGGCGGAGTTCTACTCCTTTCCCTTTCTTTGTTCCTTGCAGGGGTTCGGGATTTCTCACTCCTATGAGGATTATCATATCTTCCGGCTTTATCAGTCGGGTTTCTCGGAGGCGGCATTGCTTTTCAGTCATTCTGGTTTTTCTCCTCCCGTTTCTTGTTATCACGGGGTTTTGCATTATTTTCGCCTTTCGGCAGATGGGATCCTGTTCTGGATGTTGCATCCCTATTATCCGGTATTTTCTTGTCCTTCTTAGGATCTCCTTTCTTTTCCTTCGAATCACCAAAATCTCCGGGTTCGCCTGGGTCAGCTGTTCCAGCGGCGCATGTTCAGTTTTGTACAAGGCTTAATCATCATGTAGCTTGCCTGAGCGTGCTTGTCCTTGCTGTTGCTATTGTAATGCTTTTCCTAAGAAGGCAATTACACTCCCCACAGCTTTTCGTCATTGGAGTACAGATCATCGTTAAGGATGGCGAATGAGGCTTCTGCATTTTCAGCAGTAGTTTTGTAGATGTGTTCGCCCTTAGCATTTGTGTTGTTAACATGCCTTTGCCAAGATGGGTTTTCAAACCGCTTTCTTGCTGGCAGTTCTTCCGGGTTTGAAATACCGGGTAACCTGGTCGGTTTAATTTCAGATCTATTCCTTTGCTCATATTCCTCAATTTCTTCCCGCTGCAATTTGATATCAGCTTGGGATTTGAGGAGGTTTTCCCGAATTCGGAACAGATGTTGCTGCTGCCGCATTATTGCTTGCCGTCTCGCTTCTAGCACTTCTGGTGGCTCATTGCGTGCAACCGGGGTTTGGATTAGATCGATCTCCTCCTGTTCCGACATTTGGGGAGCATGGATTTCATCCTTTTTCTTCTCCGCATATTTTACACCACTACCTCCTCCAACTTCCATGTTTTGGTTGGCAATGTCTGCCAATTTTTCCATATTTTTCTTCTGTAATTTGGATAGCAGCTTCTTAGATGACATCGTTTTCTTCTTGGACGATGGAGGTTTCCTGTTTGGTTCATCTTCCGTCAATTCCTTGACGTCGGGATAGATCGGACTAACTTCGCCTTCCTCTTCATCCCCTTTTCATTATCATCTGGCGGAGGCGTTTTGGGGTCTGTTTCCTCATCGATGTTCGACTTTTCAGTTAGTTTTGCCTTGAGTACTTCACGAAAGCTCCCCTGCATGGACTTGAGCTTTCTTTCGAAAGCGTCTTCATCTTCATCTTTGGAATTTGTTTCTGTAGATCCGGTTTCTGAGTCCAGCTTTGTTTCTATGGCAGAAACTATGGACTCAACTTCCGAGTTTCATCGCCAGATCGGGGAATGTCGGATCTTCCACCTTTTTTGTGGGACCATGATTTTCTGCCTTTTCCACGGGAGTTTTGTCTTCCATGTTTTCGGTGATCTCTGACCGCACCATACCAATAAAGTGCGATATGGCTGCAGGCGTCTCCTGTGAGGCAGCAAATCCATACATGTTTAGGCGATATGCAGTTATGGAATCTTGATCTGCCCCTATGTATGAGTAGGGAAAATCTGAGCAGAATCCCGCATTGAAGCCTTCATCTATTAGGAATAGGGCCGGTGGGATGAAATAACTTCCACCACGGAATCCCATTGCTTTTGCTGTTAAATCGATGAAAACATTAGTAGATCCAATCGGTAAAACGTAGGCACTTACCAGATGATCCCGTGCCGTCTTATAAGATCCGTTGTCGAGGAAGCGTCCGACGTTTCCGTCGACTTCCAGGCTTCCGATAGTGATTGTGCCGCCAATTCCGCCGAGTATTCCCGCTCAAAACGTAACTCCCGACGCCGTTGGCCCCACAGTGGGCGCCAACCGTCGAGACTTCGTAGTTAGGATCATGGACGGGGGTGTCATAATCCTACTGGTAGAACCGTGGGGGGACGTGGAAGTACTGGAAACGAGAACACGGTTTACTCAGCTTCGGTACGTTGCAACTAAGATGGCGGTCCTACTCCTGCAATCTCACTAAAATCAGGGCTGAAGTCTAAAGTATACAGATTACAATTGTGAGTATGATTTCTCTAACTCGGCGGATGAACTACCCGGCGGGTTGGCTTCTAGCTAACTTCATATCTTGTTCTTTCTTTCGCTCCCGTCCGGTTTTATATAGATAACCGAACTAGGTCTTACATGAAGGAAACCTATAAGACTACGGAAAGTATCCAACTTGGAGAGTAAGGCATCCGGCTTCTTCTCCAAGCTGGACCACGATTGGGCCGTGGTCCAGGTTCTTCTAGAATCCGCCCAATGGATTTTGTTCCATTGCCTGTGGGCCACCCTAGTAATCCCGCTTTCGGCCAATGCCAGATATACTCCTAATTGGCATACTAGACGGTAAACGCGCTTTGCCGCGCCGTCTGCTTGACGCTTTCATGGCATAGTCAGTGAAATTCGCACTGCATTTTTGTTCGTTTTAAACAGATAGAAAACATGTCCATACGTTGCAGCCGGTTCTCAAAATTTCTTTCTAATCCATGTGAATATAGTGCACTTGAAAATTTATGTGCGTATAAAATGTAGTCACATAGCATTTTAAAATATTAAAATCTCACTTGATAAAAAAAAAGTATAAGTCGACATGTGTGCTTATCCATATATTTAACGGTATGTTTGAATTTTGAAGTGAAGCTCTAAAAAATTTAGATAACAGGATATATTTTTATGATTTTTTATATTATTCATATTTTCTAAGCGCCTATACATACGGTTCATGCATTAGGGATGTCCTAAGTGACAACTGATCGAGTTAAAGTATTTAAGGCTACAGACTTCACCGTGATCTATTGGTCTCCAAAAATTAATTTTGGCCATTATTTTTACTTGTTTTAAGACACCGTTAATAAACGGGTCTCAGATATAGATTAGTGAACATATATAGCTGCATTATTATTTTTTCCTTTGTCTTTTTCACACGAAGTACAACTTCTGTTTTTTGTGCTTTGTTTCTGTCTAGTCGGTTGAATACTTTTTCGTCATTCAACCACAACCAAATGCCAATGGTCATTCTGAGCAAGAGCAGATTTCTTCCAGAGGAGCAAAGTCACCCAACTCCCTACACCTAAACATTAAAATTAAACAGAAAATGAACAGGTAGAGCGAAAACGGTGATGCATATTCGACCAGGATAACTCACTATAACAATAAAGGGTGCTAGATTTCTCGAATTACACGATACATTATTATGGTCTTGAATTATGAAAATGATAAAACCATTTTCCAGGTACAAAAGTACCGCTGATATAATAACAAAGTATTATAAAGTTGCTTTAGTAATTTCTCATAAAAAGAGCTATATCTAGGGGGCCTAGGCCCCAACCATACTCTTCAATTCAAAAGTGGGCCAGCCAACCTACTTGGCTACCTCCCCGTTCTCGGTAGCAGCATCAGATGGGTTCAGCTCATCCCAGACCTCAATCTAGGTTGCATCAACAAGCTTCACGAAGTAAGGGTCCGTCAAGCTTCTCCCTGGCCTGCTCCGAGAGTGAGATGTAGCAGTTCTGGACTGTGTCACACTCCTGGGAGAGGGTAGCGCTTAGGAAGAAGCGGATGATGTCCTCATGCCAGAAGATGCCCCTTGTACTCCTTCAAGTTTACGAAGGGGTTGCTAGGTTTTGCTGTGCCACGGGTATGGCAGGCCAGTCTTCACTCCCGGGCTCAAGTGATCGCAGATGATCTGAATTTTATGCAATTTGGATTAGTTTCAATTAAACTCAAGACTGAAGCAAATAACTGGGATGATAAATAAATAAATAAATAGTGATTTGAAGGTACATAAACATACTAACACGACGCACGTGATCATGCAGCAAACTAAGACAACATTAGAATTATCGATTTCAATTTGCACTTATACATGCCCTTGCCTATATTGATGGTGAGAATTTGAATTGGGCAAACTTAAACTATGTTAAACTTAAGTGTAAGTTTACTGAACGATCCAAATATTTAGTGTCACTTGGCTAGGCTAATTTCCTAAGCAATAATACTTGACCTGAATATACCTAAAAATCTGTCAACCTACAATCTGCAACTGAAAAATAACTAAAGCAAATCCTGAATCACTAATTCAGGCCAATAATAAAGCAAAAGGCATAAAATGGAGCAGAGAATCAGAGATTGACCCAACATTGAGAAGGTCCGAGCAAAAATGTTGAGTCACACTAAGTTGGAAGTAGTGGATGTTTGGGACACAAGACATCACTATGCTGAAAACGGTGGTAATAAGGGAGTACAGAAACATTGCTATGTTCCTCATCCCCGTCGCATCGCTTCTTGTTCCCTAAGATTACGGGGTCTAGATAAAGACATCACACCTCCTCTGTATCATGGTTCAGAGGCAGTAATATATAGGGAGGTGGTGGGGGTGCAGAGAACGGGACAGATGCACGTTCATCGGCACGCACCTATCTTTAAATAGACCGAGTTGCAGTTGCAGATAATCCTTCTGAAGTATATCTTGTTGTACACTGAGTGACCAGAAATGCATACACATCATCATTTGACATTGATGAACAAAAAACAGATATACGTTATGTTGAATAGTAGAAAGCTTACTGCATCTAGAATTTTTTTGCAGCTTTGAAGCTATAGTATAATTTACTTCTATAATGCATGCAAGAATGCAAGTCGGCGAGCTGCGCCACTATCCAAGATCAGTTCCCATGATATGATGATGAAGCATATCATTCTAAACAAAAATCAATTGCTCCCAGCATTAATACTTTATAGTCAATTAGCTGGACAAGATGTTCAGCCAAAATTACTTTTTCACTATGTGTGTATTGTGGGCATGAAGAAGACGGAAAACATATTGAGAATGAGCAATGTCAGGATCCTATTTCATCAGTAATATACCTCTGGAGCACTACGTACAATTTGAATAAGTACGTGCAACTTCTCCGCAAAATCACAGCCGATCGTTGATAATCTGATCAATGGTCACATTGAAATAATTAAAAACCAATAAGAGTCTCGTCCATATACATACCTTTAGTACCAATACCAAACCTTAAATGAATTATGATCTGGAGAGGATTGTCCTGCAGACCTGAAATGTAGAAGATAGTCTTGTAAAGGATCCAATCTTTGCCCTAAAGCTAGCTAATACGCTGCTTCATAAATCTTTTCACTTCTAGGCAAATTGTATGGAGTTCCAGGCTGAACACACGATCATGCCACCACCTTCAGGTATCCCAGCTCCGGTGTCACCGACTCTTCTTTCATTTTCTATTATGTTTTTGAAACCTGGGAAATGGTAGCCGGGCTTTCTCCAATGACATTCTTTCCTTTTTATCCATGGTAACATGTCCTTTCAATAAACCCTGCACAGTAGGTAAATTGATCTGTAAGAAACACATAGACCTTTCAATTGATGCACCATCCAGACAAATCAAAAAGAAAAAAATAGTATGTAAAGAACACGTTGATAGGTCATAGCTATAATGGTCAGCTACGAATGCTAAATACCTGACCTGAGAAGAAAATTTCTTACATATTGTTCAAATCGAATCCAGAAATGTAGATTGATTACGCACTTACAGCTTGCTGAAAGTGTCATGTCTAAACATCACCCATTAGCCGTGTTGATCTATAAAATGGGAAACCGTCTAAATCACATCTTGTACAACTCAGTACAACATTCATCTAGCTTGATTATTTTGGATGTGAATATTTGTAACTTCTGACCAATTGATTTACTGAGGAACCATTATACAGGGTGCTGACAATAATTCAAGAGATCTAGGAAGATTGTATATGCTAAATTTCAAACTTATAGAATATTCAGAAGCTAGGCATCATGCTTTTACCTAATGCTCAGATCCAGAAGGTTAGATATACATCGAAGATAATATGAGATTTAGCATCTCATATAAAGAAACAACACATCACATTCAAATTCACTTTATGAGAAAAATCAATTAATTTCATTGGGTAATATTGCAACTACTAATATTAGATAAGGTAACATGAAAATACATATGTAAAGGCTCATGTAACATGAAAGTGAGAAGACATGAAAGTGTACTCGTCCGGTGTTTGAGTTGATGATGCAAAAAATGTTGACTATTGTCGGGATTTTGTGTTGGCACTTAAGGCGATGCAAATCATATCTCCTAACTTTTGTTCAGCTCATTATCCGGTCAAGAATGTTATTGCTAATAGACCTAAAAACTGATTAGCCTTTGTGTTATACATCAAGACGACTTGTGGAGCTTTCTTGCTGGATTCAACGAACTGTTCTGGCCAAGAATTTTATTGATGGTAGACTTACATAAGTGCATAGCTTTTTCTTTTTGCTAGACATCAGACTAAGCCTTTTTTGGGACTTTATTGATGAATTCAACGACCTATAACACAATCAAGGAATATAAGGATGAAGCTCACTTGCCTGCGTAGTGATAGCAGGACTGAAGTTCGACCGCTGCACAGCCTCGCCGAACTGCTTAGTCGCATTAGCAATCATCAGTCTAACCAGCTGATTCACTGATTATTCCCCAAATACAACCTTCGCATATCTTACTTAATTGTACAATTGCATCTTAATTTCTTCTATAAGAAAGTCCATAAGTGTCCATGTTGATTGACAGGCTGACGGTGAAAAATTTAGTGGCTCAAGAGACCAGTGAAAATGTTCGCGGTTTTCGTTGTCCACTACAGTGAATGCAGCTGGGAACACATCGCCCTGTCCATCAACCGAAGTAGCTCAGTAACTTCCTCAGCTTAATTCAGTTTTGGAGATACTGCATCAAGAAAAGGAGTGAGCTTCACTCATGGACAGAACGTTCAATCTGCTACGCTTTCAGGGTAGCTGGATCTGTCAAGTGACAAAAAACAATCAACTGACCAGACCTAAGGAGGTACCTCAGATCCAGGTCTAGATCGGCCCCTGCCTTCCCATGTCCTAACCTAAGACCGTGGCCATGAAAAGCGCGGCACCCTGGCCGTTGGTTGTGGCGCTTGGTTCCCATGACGGGTGCGTCCTTCTGTTGTCCTCCACGTGAGTGATTTGTCGTCGTAGCACAGGAAAGGAGGACCTGGCCGTGGTGGGTGCTGGAGGCATCGCGCTCGGAAATCCTCCGGAGTCCGGGCGAGACCAGCGGCGCCTCCACCGCGTGCTCCAGTGTGACGTGGAGGTGGAAGATGGAGACGCAAGCCCGGCCCCGTCGCTGCCCCGCGAGCCTTCGTGCAGTGTCGGCCTCGTCCCATGTGATAAGCAGCTTAGCTCGGATGCGGGTAGAGGATCGTGGGTGGTGTGGTGGATGGGGCTTGGAGACGGAGGTGGCGCCGGCAACACCAACACCAGCGCCAAGAATACCGCCGACCTCGAAGAACTGCAATGCAGATCCAAATCGCCCAACCAAAGGTAACATTGAGAAAACCAGAGAAGACAAAGGCGTGTACATGCCCCCACACGCCAGCGGCACTGCACACACGCATGATTCGCGGAAGCAAACGGCCCACATGGCAGCGGCAACAGAGAGTAAAGGACCCACAATCAGAGAAACATACCGACCCAGATGCCCTCAAAACGCTCACAATCTTTCGAGCTTACATCTTAAGTTAATATCCGATATTTACTTAAATAATTGTTTGGATTAATAAAGTAAAGGAGTGTGACATGATGGTCCAAGGGTTAATAGGATTGATTGGATACTATTGTCAGCAAAACATCTGTTGTCTCTAGGCAGCTCACTGGGAATGAACTAAGAAGTTAAGCGTGCTAGGACAGAAGTAGTCTAAGGATGGGTAACCAATCAGGAAGTGTTAGTAGAAGCGAGCGATTAAAATAAAAGTTAAGAATAATTAGAGAAAAAAAATAAATATGTCTCTGGGCAATTAACTGGTTAAACAATTCAAATTAAAAAATAGAAAAATAATTAAGAATTTTTTTTGGCATATTCATATGCCGACGGCAATGCCGTCGGTGTAGATTGGGAAACGCCCTTTTCTACGCCTACGGGATCGAGGCAACACTGATAGGGCAAGATGCTGACGGCGATACGCCGACGACCACCGTCGGCCGATCCATACGCCGACGGGGATAGGCCATACACCAACGGGGTGGGTCGTCGGCATATCAGCCGTTTTACATAGTGTAAAAAAGGCAGCCAATAAAGCTCGAGCAATTTTGCTGCCTCAAAACTCGAAAACAGGTGCCCTATAATCAAAATTTGCTGCTCTATTTATAGGGCAACTATTAGAGATGCTCTGAATCTCTCTCATGCGTGATGCTTCAGCGCGACATATGAGCTCCCAGTCATGATGGATGTCCAGCCTCTAGGTATGTACCCCACAAGTCGTCGACGACAGAGTACCAAGAGTGAGGTGATGGTGACAACGACACGACAAGCACGTCTTGCTTGTGATGCCAAGAGGCTAGCTGTGAGGCGCATGCTGCTGAGTGCTGTCATGGCGATGTCTCGCTGCCACGCACAATGAAAAATAGAATTTTCCGGTTATTCCTGGGTGACCCTAGGGCAGCACGCCTTCCTCGGCTACGCCCTCCCATAAACTTGATAAACGAACACGACATGGCGGACTGCACGGGCCAGACCCGGATGTTGTATGTGCAGCGACAAATACGGCGACGGGTTGTACTCTAGCAGCCCGGCCATCTTACATCCTGGACATTGTTGTTGTGGGTTAGGTTGGTGCTGTCTAGTGGTCTACACAATAGCAGCGCCGTGGTAATTTCTTCTGCATGGCCCAATGCGTGCCAGCAGCCCCAACACCTTTATCTCCAGGTATTGTTCAAGCCGTCCGTGAAAATAAATGTGTGGGCTCCACATCGGCAGCCCCGGTTTCTTCATCTTTCTGTCGACCGAGGTGAATGGCTTGCCCTCGATAGTGGACCGATATCGCCAGGCTTCCCCTATCAACACCTAAACGTTGTCTTTGGTACCGTTTGCGGAAGCGGAGCTGGCGTTGGTCATCGTGGAGTTGGAAGTGGCGTGATGTCTACACACGCTTCTATTCTTGTAGACAGTATTGGGCATCCAAGTGCAGAGATTTGTAGAACAACAGCAAGTTTCCCTTAAGTGGATGACCCAAGGTTTATCGAACTTAG
>JAPCYS010004134.1:0-15196 GCA_028641055.1 Alopecurus myosuroides | reverse complement strand
CGAAATAGGCTGAACATGGACTCTAGAGTGGGTTGTTTAGTGGCAACCCATTATGGTGACGTTTATATAAAGGAGAGTAGGTCGTGTGTTTTAGGGTTGCTAATTCCGCACCACATTCCATCGCATACACCGTCTCTCCACTCCCCTGCCGCCCGCGCGGACCTAGCAGTCCGGCGAGCGGTGCTTCCATGCTGCACGTGTGGATACAGATAGAGGTGATGCATCTGTAGCACTTGGACGAGCCGCCACGAGGAGTTGTTCGTGGGAGCAACGGGATCCGGAGGATCCGTAGGACTACCCATCCCCGACCCGCTTCACCGAGATCGGCACAACGCGTCTAGTGGTAATCTCGTGATCTATATCTTGCAACGGATCTTGGTTGACACGGTAGAAATTTTGATTTGCGCTAGTGTACGCTACCCCGTTTTTCTTCAGTGGTATCAGAGCCGATACTGCCTAGTTATATATTCAGATCGTTTGCATATGTGATATGTAGATGGGGTATGATCGATGTGATTGATTGTATGGAGTAGATGTTTCGATCTGTGATTTGGATTCCATGATCGTGATGCGAGAGGTCGTCGAACGACATACCCCTATCGGTCGGTTTCCGCCATCGGGGTAGACTGTGACACGTAAATCCAATTGCAGCACACGAAGATCAATATGATTGGTCGTACCGGAGTCTAGATCATATACGATGTGCATGAGATGCACGGGGTGACAGATTGGATCTGCCGCCGGTTTCGGGGAATTCGCGGAAATGAACAGTCCCGGTAAAATGACTGTAAATTTTGTTTTGGAAATCTTCCGCTACTTTGATAAGATCCGATCGATTTTAAGTTTTGGCTAATTCTACTTCTAAGACCGTCTTTTAGGCCCTGCAAGTTTCGGCGTTAGAACGTCGAACTCGTTTTTGCAGATTTTGTGACCGGTGTGGCCCTATGTGTATGTGATGCATGTGTGTATTATTTTCATGACCTGCATGTCGTGAGTATTTCAACACGGCTGGAGCCATATTTTGTTGTCACTTATTGTAATAACAGTCTGCGTGCCGACTTGTGATGATTCCTACTATCCATGTAATCTTCTTTTCTAGCTGTTAGTAGTAATAGCTTGTGGAAGTTTCTTGGATGACTCATCACCCGGAGGAATAGCACACATGGATCATGGAGACGGAGATCATCATGGTGGACAGGTTCCATGGGGATGGAGATCACCTTATGAAATGGGCCATACTGTGTCACAACTATGTGATTGTTGTTCATGTTGTTTTACTCCTATGCATGTTAGATTCGTAGAAGTAGAACGATCCCTCGTAAATGTTAAGTTCCCATGCCCCCCAACTAAAATTTGCACCATCCCATGTCTTATACGATTGATGGTGGGTCTGTTGCAGCAAGGCGCCATCAGTTTTTGTTGACTAGGTGGATATGTATCGGTTAGGTGGTACGACTGTTGCAGCAGGGTGCCATCTGCTGATGCTTACGCGCATAAAAGGTTGGTTAACTCATCAAGGTAATCTTAACGGTTAAAGGCCTTGGGGAATAAGGGTTGGTGTTTTTGACATGGAGATGTCACCCAACAACCAGAGTCATATGTGATATGATTAGCAAGTGTTGCTTACCGATCTACCTTGTCTTCTAGCAGTCATGCAAATGTCACTAGTCGACTTGTTCGTTGTGGATCTTGAATCACTAAGTACCAATAGATGGATGTTGGTTTTAGTGGGAGTAGACCACGTTAAATTGTTTAATGTCTTTTACTCTATCATGGATTATTGTCTTAGTATTTTGCGTATTTTTCTGTTGTAGATCAATGGCAGGTAATAACCAACCCACCCCTTTTGTGTTGCGATCCGTCCTTGAAAAGAAAATTTTAAATGGAACAAACTATTCGGATTGGATCCGAAACCTGAGAATTGTTCTCAGGGCTGGGAGAAAGGAAAGTGTTCTGGATACCTCAATCCCAGGTACGCCTCTTGATACTGATACTGCAGCCATTAGAGCTGCCTTTAAGAGAGCATGTGATGAGTCTCTTGAGGTGACCTGCCATATTCTTGCATGTATGGAATCCGACGTTAAAAAGAAATTTAATGGTCATGAAACATATGATATGATCCTTGCGCTGAAGGATATGTTCCAGACTCAAGCCAGGACTGAAAGGTTCAATGTAGCTAAGGCTTTTGGTGAATGCAAGCTAGCTGAGGGCGGAGCAGTAGGGCCGCAATGATCAAGATGCTTGATTACGTGCAGACTTTGGACAAGCTTGGTTTTCCATTGGACCCTAAGTTGGCCACATATTTCATTTTGGCTTCGCCTTCCATCTAGCTATGGGAATTTCATTTCGAACTACCATATGCATGGGGCTGAGAAGAACCTTAATGAACTTTGTGGCATGCTCAAGACGGCAGAGAATGACATTAAGAATAGTGCAGGGCATGGCCAAGTGTTGTTTGTGCAGAACAGGTCAAGCTTCAAATAGCAGGGTAAGTCTATGGGAAAAGGAAAATCTAAAGATTTGATCTCCAAGCCAAAGCCTAAGCCTAAAGACGGACCCAAACCTGCCAAATAATGCTTCTACTGCCATGAGACTGTACACTGGAAGATAAATTGCAGCAAGTACCTTGCTTCAGTGAAGAAGAGTGGAAGTAAGATTTCTAGCTCAGGTACGCTTGTAATTAATGTTATAGATATTTTTCTCGCTAACTCCATTATTGAATCTTGGGTAGTTGATACCGTATCGGTTGCTCAAGGGGCTAGTAAGGAGTAGAAGCGTGAGACAAGGAGAAGTTGATCTTCGCGTAGGAAATAATGCAAGGGTTGTTGCGTTGTCCGTTGGCGTCTACCAACTGCACCTCCCTTCGGGATATATTATGGAATTGAATAATTGTTATTACGTTCCTAGTTTTAATCGAAATATTATTTCTCCTTCATGTTTGATGAGAGATCGTTATTCATTTGCTATTAAAAATAATGGTTGTTTAATCTCCAAGAATGATATGTTTGTGGCTTTTGCTTCCATTGTGGATGGACTTTTTATTATAAATCCTGCTGATGCTCATGATGATGCATGTTAACGTTAAGTGCTAAAAGGCTACGGCCAAATGATCTGAATCCCACCTATTTTTGGCATTGTCGGTTGGGTCATATAAGTGAAAAACGTATGAAGAAACTCCATAATGATGGTCTTCTAACTTCGTTTGATTTTGAACCATACGAGACATGCGAAGTTTGTTTACTTGGAAAGATGACCAAGTCGCCTTTCAACGGTTATCCTGAGAGGGTGACAGACTTATTGGAACTCATACATACTGATGTATGCGGACCGATGAGCACGACAGTAAGAGGTGGTTTTCACTACTTCATAACTTTCACTGATGATTTTAGTAGATACGATTATGCCTACCTAATGAAGCATTAATCGGAAACTTTTGAAAAGTTCAAGGAGTTCCAGAATGAAGTAGAGAATCAACATTGCAACCGAATTAAGGCTCTATGATCCGATCGTGGAGGAGAATATTTGAGTCACGAATTTAGGGGTAATCTGAAGAGTTGTGGAATTGTTCCTCAACTTATGCCGCCTGGAACGCCTCAAAGAAACGGGTTTTCCGAACATCGTAATCGAACCTCGTTGGACATGGTTCGATCAATGATGATCCAGCCAGATCTTCCATTGTCATTTCAGGGTTTTGCTCTAGAAACAGCAGCACTCACACTAAATAGGGTACCGTCTAAATCCGTAGTTAAGGCGCCATATGAGACGTGGAATGGGAAGAGTCCCAACTTGTCTTTTCTAAAGATTTGCGTTTGTGACGTGTTTCTCAAGCGACTTCAATAGGGCAAGCTCACACCAAAGTCGGATAAATGCATTTTCGTGGGATATCCAAAGGAAACATTTGGGTATTACTTCTATAACTGAGAAGATGACAAAGTGTTTGTCGCTCGGAATGGTGTTTTCTTAGAGAAAGAGTTTCTCATAAAGGAGACAAGTGGAAGGACGATACAACTTGATGAAGTTCAAGATGAGCCTACCGGGGAGGCCTCAATGAGTGATGAGGCAATGGCAGAACGAGTTGAAGAACCCATGGCAAGAGAAGCACCACCACCACGAAAGTCGGAAAGGCTCTGTAACTCGCTAGAGATATTATTGTTAGACAATGATACTCGGGAAATATTATTGTTAGACAATGATGAGCCTACGACCTATGCAGAAGCAATGATGGACCCAGACTCTGAGAAATGGCAAAGTGCCATCAGATCCTATATAGATTCCATGCGTGACAATCAAGTTTGGAAGTTAGTTGATCTTCCTGATGGTCATAAGACCATAGAGTGAAAATGGATCCATAAGAGAAAGATTGATATGGACGGAAATGTTCATGTCCATAAAGCTCGACTTGTTGCAAAAGGTTTTCGACAAGTTCAAGGAGTTGACTGCGACGAGACATTCTCTTCCGTAGTGATGCTTAAATCTATTCGGATAATTCTAGCTATTGTTGCATATTTCGAATATGAGATATGGCAAATGGACGTCAAGATGGCTTTCCTAAATGGAAACCTAACCGAGGACGTGTATACGATGCAGACCGAGGATTTTGTCGATCCTAAAAATGCTGGAAAGGTATGCAAGCATCTCGGAGTTGGACTATTCGGTTTGATGAGGTAGTCAAAGGTTTTGGCCTTATCAAAAACGAATCAGAGTCTTGTGTTTACAAGAAAGAAAGTGGGAGCTCACTCGTATTTCTAATCTTATATGTGGATGACATACTACTGATTGGAAATGACATTCCTATGCTCGAGTCCGTTAAGAACTCATTGAAAAATAGTTTCCTATGAAGGACTTAGGGGAAGCGGTATACATTCTGGGTATTAAGATCTATAGAGATAGATCAAAGAGGCTAATAGGATTAAGCCAGAGTACTTACATTGACAAAGTGCTGAAACGATTCAGCATGGAAGAGGCAAAGAAAGGGATCTTGCCCATGTCACACGGCATAAATCTTAGCAAGACTCAATATCGTTCGACAACTGATGAGCGAGAGCGCATGAGTAGGATTCCATATGCTTCGGCAATTGGCTCTATCATGTATGCAATAATATGTACTCGCCCAGATGTCTCATATGCTCTAAGTGTTACGAGAAGGTACCAAGCTGATCCCGGTGAAAGTCACTCACTACCAAATTCCGCGCGGTCTAGGACGTTTTAATAACGTTGCGGATGGGCTCCAAACCGTCGCTAAGGGCAATCCGTGACGGTTTACGCGACGGAGTGAGAACGTTCCTGATCGACTGCCACAGACGATTCTGCGACGATTAAATTAACACTAAACCGTCGTGAAGTCCGCGATGGACAATTCGACCGTCGCGAGCTACTGGCCTAGCACAAAGCCCAACAAGGAGCGACGTTTTTTTTTGTCGCAGCGTGTGCAGACGTGGCATCGTATTTTGCGTTACCGTTACCGGCGTCACTGACGTTAGCTCTACCGTTCCTGACATCATCATTTTCTATACATTTTTAAAACGTCGCGATTGGAAATATCATTACCTCCTTTTATGACGTCATCGTTCCCGTTTTATGACGTCATAATACGTGCGATATTTATTTTATCGTCGCGGGTTCAAGCACTATAGAGGTCCCACGTGGTGCTCTCATAAAGTTCCACGTATACGCTTATTCTCGACGAATTTATAACATTGTCCGACGGTGAGACGTTTTAGTTCGTCGTAAGACATCGCGAATCATGAGCCAGCACGTGGACCAACATGGCATGTCCACGTCAAAACGTGTCCGTGACGTGTTTTTCCGTCACGATTTCATCCAATAAGGTGCCGCCTCATGGACCTACCATATAGTACCACGTGTTGTCGTATCCGTCGCCAGGTACTCTAGTGACGTCATCGTGCATCGACGTTTTTCCCGTCGGGGTTCGAAATATCGTTTAGCCGGTGCGGATTTTTTTTTAAATTCTAGCACTGTTAGTTTTCACAGAAAAGCACACGCAAAAACATGCAGCGAATAAGACTGGTTACAGCCTCACAAGGGTCACCCGCAGAGGCATCAAAGGCCATCTGCAATAGTTCACAGCCTCACAAGAGCCACCCGCAGAGGTATCGAATGCCATATGCAATAGTTCACAGGCTCACAAGGGACACCAGCAGAGGCATCGAATGCCATCTGGCATAGTTCACAGCCTCACAAGGAGCACAAAAAAGCTCACCAGGGGAACCTACCCAAAAGCCACCAAAATACATCAAGAAGAGAAACAGTTTCATATCAGCTACCCAGTTCGCCAGCCGCAGGGTTGTGTTGGGGCATACGAAGTGGCGCATCCCGAGGGTTGTGTTGCGTCGTACCCAGTATCTGTTGAATAAGGGCATTGGATTTATGTTGAAACTGGCTATACTCTGCAGATTGCTTTCGAATATCATCTAATTCTTGTTGACGAGCGATCTTGTCTGCATCAGGCTGATCCCTGGTTGCCTTCAGCTCCATGACAAGTTCCCGCTTCGTGCTTATCTCATAGTCAAGCTGACGCTGGAGCTCACACTTTGTTGCTCTAAATCGGGTGGTTGTCACGCCTATGTTCTTTAGGAACGTAGGCTTTCGGTGGCGCCGCCCGATCACCTCAGCGACAACTTTGGCGGCAGACAGAGGTGTCCTGACAGTGCCCCCCGGCGAAGCTGGCGCCATCTTCTCTTCCATTTCAGCCTAAAAAGCATGCAAAAGGACAAGATGAGATAGCAACTGAACTAGCTCATAAGGAACATTTGTATGAAATATAAGATGACAAGCATACATAAGCTAGCAGATGACAAGCAATTAAACACGCATGTACATTACTAGCGACAAGAGTAGATAAATTAGTTGACGACAAAGATGTACAAAACATAGTTGGAAACCATGCTGAAATGACACCACGCTCAAGTGCATATTTTAACAGACGTATCTGATGATGCTGAAATGACAAGGGATCTGCATGTACAAGTATATATACAACAGCAGCCGAACTAGATTTTTTTTGTAGATAAAAGGCATTTTATTGCCCAACTTTGACTTAACAAAGCTCAGAGTTTGCACAGAGTTGATTACACGCGCTGCGGCATACATCTTAGACAAAGTAGCTTTTAAGGGACATAGATGATGAAAAAACAGACATCTGAGGAACATAGATGAAAATAGCACACGACAAGCATGTACAGAACATAGATTAAAATAGCAGATGAAAAACAAATTAAACCATGTGTGTACATGAACTAGCAGATGACAAGCAAGTTAAAACATGCATGTACATGAAATAGAAGATGACAATCATGGGTGAAATAGCTGATGACAGAAGTTTGCAGTAGAATTCACAAAGGGAAGGTGTCCTACAAGAATCTATTGAGGTAAAATGTTGATTACAGAGATATGAAGAATTCCGGGGGGCTTACAATTGCTTCTTCACAGGCGAAGGGTATGTTACATCCGCCTTGCTTATGTGCGTAGCTTTGAACAGTTGAACTGCATCTTGATCCATGTCGCAACAAATCTTATAGCTCCGAGAACACGTATGAGCAGGAACATGACACAACCTCTGCTTTTTGCAGCTTTCAGACATGAAACAAAGTATGAAGTATTAGCAACAATCATGGTTATGGAATTGATACAATAGCACTTCGAATGAGCAAAGACACAGACCTGTTTCTTGGTTGAGCCCCAGCTGGCTAGTAAAGCTTGCCATTCAGCATCTTCAATCTTCTCTATTGGTGGAGGTTTACTCAAAACCTTACTCTTGTCTCTGACATTGTCCCAATACACCTTCTTCAGAATATGACGCATGTGCTTTGTACGGCTCTTGAGATGCATTTCAAGAGAGGACGCGATATAGGGGTCGTCGAGGTCCATCAGAAACTTTGACTGAAACAAAAGAAATAGCATAGTTCAGTTTTATGAACAGCAGTGGACAAAACTAGAATCAAGAGTTATAAAACTTACAACCACATGGCCAGCAAAGGCTTTAAATATGTCGATCATTTTCTTGTACTGCTTCCAATGGAGTAAGATGGGGACAACTTCCTTGACTGCAATTGAACATGCAGTGGCATACATGGCAGCAATCTTTGTGTCAGCTGGCCTAGTACATCCAGGAGGAATAACTAATCTGATCCTCTTTCCTCTGGACATCCTGTCTAGCCTCTTTCCCATGTTTATTCCCCTATCAACCCCACCTCCACCACTTATAGTGATGTCTCCAGGTTGATTATCTAAAAAAAATGTGGCCGCGCTAGAGTTAGTGTTCTGCATTTCGGATTTAATTCTGGAAATGGATAGCACAGTTCTACAACATGTTACCTTCCTGGCACAAGTGATGCCGATCTTCAGACCATGGGTCAGAAACCAGTGCCTCGGAGTGGGCATCTACCTCCTCGACTTGGGAACCGTGCCCCTCATGTTGGAATGGTGGGAGCTCGACTTGGGGACCTGGCAGCTGGCCAGCGAGAATATCTTGCTCGTACTGGGTGTGTGTCTCCTCGTGGTGGTCATCTGCATCCTTGTATTGGGCAGCTTCCAGATGGCCCTGGGAAATTGTCTGCTTGTTTTGGGCAGATTCCTGCTGGTCAAGTTGGAGAGTTGTCTGCTGGCCTTGGGGAGCTTCCTGCATGACTTGGGGAGCTTCCAGCTCGAGCGGGGCGGCTGCCTTCTCGGTCACCACAGCTACCACCTTGGTTTGGACCGCTGCTGGCTGCTTGTGTTCGAAATCTGCCATCTTGTCATTGTCAGATGGCTTCTTGGGGGGCTTAGATGACTTCTTGTTCCCGGCTGGTGGTGGCCTGACTGGATCTGTGAGCTGGTTCTGCAAGCTCGTACTCCTTGTTCGGCCCGTTCTGGGTGCGGAAACTGCCAGTGCACTCTTTTGGATATTTTTATCTCCTGCCGGAGTAACAGGTGATGTGTTGTCAGATTTTTCAGCACGGACACGCTTCTTGCCAGCCATGGAGTGGCCGCCTGGAGGCATCTGCCCCCTACCGAATGTCGTCTTGACTTTGGGTTTGCTAGCCTGCACAGTTCACATGTACAGATCAATGGGGCTGGTAGCACAACATATATGTAAATGCAGTAATTAGGCCACCATTCCCACACGAGATAAGTAAGGAGCACCTTCACTGCTGAGCTATCATGAAATGGTGTTGAGCTAGATGGTAAGGGTTCAGCTTCTTCAGTGAAGTCTTCCTCCCCTCGAGGATCATACTTGGATCTAGAGCTTTACTTCTTGCTCTTTTTAGGGGAGAGTACGGTCGGGCTTGCAACATCATATGCTAATTTCCTACCCAGCCGTGGATGGTTTCTCAGGATATTATTGATCCGGGTATCGTCAATGGATTTTACATGTGGTTCTAACATAAATCAAGAGTTCGACGTAAGCTACAAACATCACACTAGATACTATAAGAACCCATTAAAGCTACAGAGTAAGATTTGGGTTTCTTCCATGGAGTGATGTTCTAACATAAGTGCTGGTGTTGATTGTTCTGTACTACTCCCTCTGTTCACTTTTATAAGGCACACTACTTACCATTTCAATTTTAACAACATACATAGTAAAATGAGTGCATCTATGTACAAAATAAGCAAATTTTGACCATGGGAACTCATCAAACATAAAGAAGCACATAACAAGCAATTTTCTCGATATCAGGAACTAAAACATAAACAAAAATATGCATGGAATAATCAAACTGAATATATTATCTCGAGGATTCAGGGTTTTTTCTTTATGCTTGCCATGGTTGAAACCATCTCTCCGGGAGTCAAGGTGGCAGGCCTTGACGAGATAGTGGCCTTGAGGTTAGTAACGAGGTGGCAGGCCTCGACGAGGAAGTTGTCGCGAGGTTAGTTAGGCGGTGGCAGACCAAGATGTAAGGTGAGGTTGGTGACGAGGTGGCTGAACTGCGAGGTGGACAGCGAGGTGGAAGATCTTGACGGCGACCTGGAAGGCGAGGTGGCAGATCTGGCGGCGAGGTGGCAGATCTGGCGGCGAGGTGGAAGATCTGGACGGTGACCTGAACGACGAGGTAGCAGAACTGGACGGCGAGGTGGGAAAGCTAGACGGCGACCGGCGAGTTGGGAGACCGGGAAGGCGAGTTACACGGCGAGGTGGAAGACCCACACGGGGGAATGTTAGACCGGGACGGAGCTACACGGCGAGGTGGGAGAGCGAGACGGAAAGCTACGTGGCGACGTGTGGGAGCGGGAAGGAAAGTTACATGGCGAGGACGCGAGGTGGGAGAGCTACGCAGCGAGCTTGGAAGAGAGGAAAGAGGGAAACTTCGTCAATGGAAAAAAGGGACGCGGGGAATTTCGTTGAGAGGCCGCGGGTGGGTAGAGGAAGGTGCAAATTTTTCAAGAGGCGTGCTTGCGCGCTGTGGGGGAGGCGCCAAAGTTTGATCCATAATTTAGGGTGGATTGTCAATCTATGCAATTGGTTATCAAATGACTATGTAATTAAGTGACTATGTAATTAAAAGTGGGGAATGTCGGAATCCTGCCTAAGACTAACACGATGTCACCCTATCAGATATATACAAATATTATGTGAGGTTCCCCCCGTTCTGTCAGATCCGGGAGTTTCGGGCCCTAAGTAGTCGTGGAGCCCACCAAAGAATCTGACGCCGGTGAAGCCGTAACACAGATAGTGAGGGAATCTTCGGAATCCAATACCCATGGCACACTCTAACACAAGTGGTATGGAATACCATGGGATTTGGTGGCATTCATATGCTCTGGAGCCCCTCTCCGGACAAACCCTAGCCCCGTTGGGGAAAAAGGCGAAACTGCCGCTCTGGCCCCTCTGCGTGATCCGGAAGGGGTACCAAAGTGGAACCAATTGCTTGGTTGTGTTAGGTTAGTCCCAAGGAACACCCAAGACAATGGTAGATCCCACCTCTAAGCAAGATTCCCCCCGTTCCGACAGATCCGGGAGTTTCGGGCTCTAAGTAGTCCGCGAACCCCCTAGAGAGAATCTGACGCATGTGAAGCCCTAACATAGAGAGTGAGGAAATCTTTAGCATCCAAGACCCATGACACACTCTAACACACATGGTATTTCCTACCATGTGGTTTGGTGGCATTCAGACGCTCCGGAGCCCCTCTCCGGAGAAACCCTAGCCCCGTTAGGGGAAAAGACGAAACTGCAGTTCTAGACCCTCTACGTGAGCCGGAAGGGGGTACCAAAGTGGAACCAATTTCTTGTTTGTATTAGGTTAGGAACAAGGAATACCCAAATCAATGGTAGGCCCACCTATTGGAAATATTCCCCCTCTTTCCATCAGATCCGGGAGTTTCGGGCTCTAAAGTAGTCATGGAACCCGCTAGAGAGAATCTGACGATGGTGATCCCTAATATGGAGAGTGAGGGGATCTTGGGCATCCAAGACCCATGCAACACTCTAACACTCATGGTATGGCATACCATGTGTTGTGGTGGCATTCAGACGCTCCGGAGCCCCTCTGCGGAGAAACCCTGGCCACGCTGGGGAAAAAGACAGAACTGTCGTTCTCGCCTCTCTACGTACATGAGCCGGAAGGGGGTAGCAAAGCGGAACCAATTGCTTGGTTGTGTTAGGTTAGTCCCAAGGAAGACCCAAGACAATGGTATAGCCCACCTTTTTGCAAGATTCCCCACATTCTGTCAGATTTGGGAGTTTCGGGCTCTAAGTAGTCCTCGAGCCCGCCAAAGAGAATCTGACATCGGTGAAGCCCTAACACAGAGAGTGAGGGAATACTGGGAATCCAAGAAACTTGCCACACTCTAGCACACATTGTATGGCATACCATTCGATCGTATTTGGTGGAATTCAGACGCTCTAGATCCCCTCTCTGGACAAACCCTAGCCCCGCTGGGGAAAAAGGCGGAACTGCCGTTCTGGCCCCTCTACGTGAGCCGGAAGGGGGTAGGAAAGTGGAACCAATTGCTTATTAGTGTAAGTTTAGGCCCAAGGAACATCCAAGACAATGGTAGGGCACACCTCTTGGCAAGATTCCCCTCGTTCCATCAGATCCGGGAGTTTCAGGCTCTAAGTAGTGTTGGAACCCACCAGACATAATCTGACGCTGGTGATGCCCTAACACAGAGAATGAGGGAATATTGGGCATACAAGACCCACGCCACACTATAACAGACATATTATGGCATACCATGTGTTGTGGCGGCATTCGTACGCTCCGTAGCCCCTCTCCGGAGAAACCCTAGCCCCTTGGGGAAAAAGACGGAACTGCCGTTCTGGCCCTCTACGTGAGCCGGAAGGGGGTAGAAAGGTGGAACCAATTGCTTGGTTGTGTTAGATTAGGCCCGAGGAACACCCAAGTCAATGGTAGGTCCAACCTCTTGGCAATATTCCTCCCGTTCTGTCAGAACCGGGAGTTTCAGGCTCTAAGTAGTTGTGGAACCCGCTAGAGAGAATCTGACGCCGGTGAAGCCCTAACGCAGAGAGTGAGGGAAAATTTGGCATCCAAGACCCATTCCACACTCTAACACACATGGTATGGAATACCATGTGCTGTGGTGGAATTCATACGCTCCGGATCCCCTCTCTGGGGAAACCCTAGCCCCGTTGGGGAAAAAGGCATAACTGCCGTTCTGGCCTCTCTGCGCACATGAGCCGGAAGGAGGTAGGAAAGTGGAACCAATTGCTTTGTTGTGTTAGGTTAGTTCCAAGGAACACCAAATACAATGTTAGGGCCCACCTCTTGGCAAGATTCCTCCCGTTCCGCTAGATCCGTGAGTTTCTGCACTAAGTAGTCCTGGAACCTGCCAGAGAGAATCCGACGCTGGTGAAGACCTTACAAAGAGAGTGAGGCAATCTTGGTCATCCAAGAAACTTTACACACTCTATCAAACATGGTATGGAATACCATGTGCTGTGGTGGCATTCAGACGCTCCGGAGCCCCTTGGGGAAAAAGACGGAACTGCCGTTCTGGCCCCTCTACGTGAGTCGGAAGGGGTAGCAAGGTGGAACCAATTGCTTGGTTGTGTTATATTAGGACCAAGGAACACCCAAGTCAATGGTAGGGAAAAACTCTTGGCAAGATTCCCCCGTTCTGTCAGATCTGGGAGTTTCGGGCTCTAAGTAGTCGTGGAACCCGCTAGAGAGAATCCGACGCTAGTGAAGCCCTAACATAGAGAGTGAGGGAATATTTGGCATCCAAGACCCATGCCACACTGTAACACACATGGTATGACATACCATGTGCTGCGGTGGCATTCATACGCTCCGGAGCTCCTCTCTGGGGAAACTCTAGCCCCGTTGGGGACAAAGACGGAACTTCCGTTCTGGCCTCTCTGCGTACATGAGCCGGAAGGGGGTAGCAAAGTGGAACCAATTGCTTGGTTGTGTTAGGTTAGGTCCAAGGAACACCAAATACAATGTTAGGGCCCACCTATTTGCAATATTTCCCCATTCCACCAGATCGTGGAGTTTCGGCTCTAAGTATTCCTAGAAGCCGCCAGAGAGAATCCGACGCTGGTGAAGACCTAACAAAGAGAGCGAGGGAATATTGGTCATCCAATAAACTTGCCACACTCTATCACACATGGTATGGAAACACACATGGTATGGCATACCATGTGCCGTGGTGGCATTCAGACGCTCCAGAGCCCTCTTCGGAGAAACCTTAGCGCCTTGGGAAAAAGACGGAACTGTCGTTCTGGCCCCTCTACATGAGCCGGAAGGGGGTAGCAAGGTGGAACCAATTGTTTGGTTGTGTTATATTAGGCCCAAGAAACACCCAATTCATTGGTAGGGCCAAAATCTTGGCAAGATTCCCCCGTTCTGTCAGGTCCGGGAGTTTCGGGCTCTAAGTAGTCGTGGAGCCCGCCAAAGAGAATCTGATACCGGTGAAGGCGTAACACAGAGAGTGAGTGAATCTTTGGAATCCAAGACCCATGCCACACTATAACACACGTTCTATGGAATACCATGGGATTTGGTGGCATTCAGAAGCTCTGGAGCCCATCTCCGAACAAACCCTAGCCCCGTTGGGGAAAAAGGCGGAACTGCTGTTCTGGCCCCTCTACGTGATCCGGAAGGGGGTAGAAAAGTGGAACCAATTTCTCGGTTGTGTTAGTTTAGACCCAAGGAACACCCAATACAATGGTAGAGCCCACCTCTTGGCAAGATTCCCCCCGTTCCGACAGATCCGGGAGTTTCGGGCTCTAAGTAGTCGTGGAACCCGCCAGAGAGAATCTGACGCTGGTGAAGGCCTAACACAAATAGTGAGGGAATCTTTGGCATCCAAGACCAATTACACACTCTAACACACATGGTATGTCCTACCATGTGATTTGGTGGCATTCAGACGCTCCGGAGCCCCTCTCCGGAGAAACCCTACCCCCGTTGGGGGAAAAGACGAAACTACAGTTCTGGCCCCTTAATGCATGTAAAATGCATAGATGAATTTTTCATATTTTCACATGGTTTTATATTACATATTGCATCATATAAGGGTATAATTCAATGTTTTATAGTATTTTGGGGTTAAATTACAAAGTCCCCCAACTTTTATGGAATTAACCCTGCCTGTCAGAAACCCCGTTTTCTATATTTTTGACGTTTCAGGGGGCAAACTTCCGCGAAATCACCTGAAAATCTGCGGGGGTCATTTTCTTGGAAGGAGAAGAATTGCGGGCGAAGGATCCAGGAGAATTGGGCAAGGAGGCCCAAAAGAGGACCCTCCACGTGGCCAGATTCCTTGGCCGCGTGAGAGGCCCCCTTTTGGCCCCTATGGCCCCAATTCCTTCCATCTTCGACTTACCGACTCCGTCTTGACCTAAAACCGACTATAAAAAGGGTCCCCTGTACCCTTACGGAGGGGAGCGCCGCCAAAACACCGAAACAGAGACCAGAAGTTCCAGATTGGAGGGGGAAAACTCCGGCGGGGCGCCGCCGGTGTGATCTCCTACCCCTCCAACGTCATCTCCATCGACATCTCCATGAAGAGGGAGTAGTCCACCCCAGGGCTATGGGTTTGTGGAAGTAGCACTTGTATCTCTCTCTCTATGTGCTTCACTAATTAGATCCGTATGAGCTGCCTCACATGATTACGGGCACCGTTGTAATTCCTATGTGGTGGATCTTTTCTATGAGTTATTGAATCTGAGATTGCAATTGTTTCTCTTGAGTTATTTTAGTAGATGTATCTTATGTACCCCGTTCTT